>JALIZH010011573.1:0-29648 GCA_030522465.1 Rhipicephalus appendiculatus
GCAAATTTTGTTTCTCAAATTTGGTCAACCGCGTCGTGTGTGCGACTGTCTGTGGTACAACTTGAACCTTGCCTGGCTGAGAATCAACGTAAAAACTACCTCAATATAGGTTGTTGCTATTTTTTCAGCTAGCAACAACCCAGAAGCAACACCGAACCTGTAGCACATAGCTAAGGCCTAGAAACAACCTCGAAGGAACGAGATAAGTCTTCAGAATCGCCCACTTTCACATGAGAGCATGTCTGCGAAAAACATCAATAATGAATATGAAGCATTTGTGGCGGAAAACAAATAAGAGGAGAGCAGGACAAAAAAGAGTGTTTGCACACTCGCCGCAATGGCAAGTGGCGGCGCTGACTGATGCTCCCACGTTTAAATGCACATATATACCATGTCCAGCAATCTGGGACATCGACTAGTGCGGCAAAGCCGACCCCAAGGGGAAGCGCTGGGCGTAACTCTATGGGGGAGCGTTCTTCAAAAAATGATTACTGAGCAATGCCTGATTTTTCGCTAATTGCACTTCAGGCACTTAATGCTGACAACCTCCTTATGTGGTACAACGCGATCAGTTTTAATCGGCCGGCTGGATTTTTTCCCGAGACACTTTTGTGCATCCATTGAAAATGTATGGGGTGATTTTTGAAAAGCTAATTGTAGCGCAACGATAACGTAATCGCTAATTGCACTCTAGTGGCATGTACGGTAGGACAACCTGTCTTTGTGTTTGCAATTGCGTGGGATTACGCTGGGTGGATTTTTTTCCTGAAGAGCTTTTCCAAATCGATAGTGCAGGAAAGCAGCATTACAGGGGCAAAAGAATCACCTGTCGGTAAATCGATGAGAAAGTGGACGTTGATCATGGTAAAAACTCAGCAAAAGTCGGCAGATGTGACGTACATTATGTGGATGAAGCATCAGGAATTTCATAACCGTAATAAATATTTATCACTAATCTAACCATTTAATTTAAACTTATGGGGGAAGCTCTCAGTGTAGAAGCACATATGTAGTACAGTACATATAGTTTTTCAATGTGAACAGTTACGATAAGGTGGTAGATAACAATTTCATATCATTGGTTTGTATTGTTTATTGTTCTCATTAATTAGGAGTTCGGGTTAATTACAATCAATGACTTATATGCTATCTATGTGTTGAGTGATGTCATACGAAAAGTGTCCGAGATGGCATACAGATTTGAAGGTATGAAATTCCGAAGTTGCTGTGGCATGACATGACTGCATGAAGAATATAAATGACAGGTCATAACATGAAACTCATGACACTTATGTCATGAACGGTATGATCTATATGCCACATTATTAGCGCTCTCGCGGCCGTTTCTTAGTTTAAGGTATACCAAAAATATTGAGGCTTGTAAAGAGTGTATGACGAACATAAATAGCAGGTATTAAGGCGAAAGCCTTTAATGTCTCATGCTCACGTCCGTCCGGGGTCCGTCCGTCCGGTGTCCGTCCGTCCGGCGTCCGTCCGTCCGTCCGGTGTCCGTCCGGGGTCCGTCCGTCCGGTGTCGTCCGGTGTCCGTCCGGGGTCCGTCCGTCCGGTGTCCGTCCTTCCGTCCGGCGTCCGTCCGGGGTCCGTCCGTCCGGTGTCGTCCGTTGTCGTCCGGGGTCTGTCCGGGGTTTGTCCGTCCGGTGTCGTCCGGTGTCCGTCCGTCCGGATGTCCGGTGTCCGTCCGTCCGGTGTTCGTCCGTCCGTCCGGGGTCCGTCCGTCCGGTGTCCGTCCGGGGTCCGTCCTTCCGTCCGGCGTCCATCCGGGGTCCGTCCGTCCGGTGTCGTCCGTTGTCGTCCGGTGTCCGTCCGGGGTCCGTCCGTCCGGCGTCCGTCGGTACGGTGTCCGTCGGTCCGGTGTCCGTCCGTCCGGTGTCGTCCGGTGTCCGTCCGTCCGTATGTCCGGTGTCGGTCCGGTGTCCGTCCGTCCGTATGTCCGGTGTCGGTCCGGGGTCCGTCCGTCCGGCGTCCGTCCGTCCGTCCGGGGTCCGTCCGTCCGTTCGGTGTCCGTCTATCCGGTGTCCGTCCGTCCGTCTGTCTGTCTGTCTGTCTGTCTGTCTGTCTGTCTGTCTGTCTGTCTGTCTGTCTGTCATAGAACTAGGCGGTCACGTACCAAGAGACAGGGATGTACAGACCCGCGGCTTTAGGAGCTTCGCCCCTAAAAAAAAACACTATGCTTTTTACACGTGTTCGTACTGCAACGTTTTGCCTTTGGCGGTAATTATTCGAAAACTACGCGAAAAAAATGACACCATCTCCCGCCAAAGGGGAGCATGAGGCGATGCGAAGCACACCGCGTTTGCATCGGTTCTACTAGCTGTTTCCGTTGATGTTGCGTATTGAGTGTTATAGTTTGTGTTGTGTTTATGCTCTTATGTTGTTGTTAACGTAGACCCGAACGCAGACCTGAACGTGGTAGCGCGTGCCAGCGCGTTCTGACTAGGATACAACGCGTTGGTTCAGCATGCGTCTGCAGAATCTCGTTCCCCGACGTCACCACATGATTGCTGAGAGAGTGTAAGGGGGAGAGGCCACACCGCCTTACCCAGCTAGCGCGTGAGCTCACAGCATAAGACGCTCACAGAGACTATGTACAGAGGGGTTCACTGTTAAAGGGAACACCGGAGCGCGTGTCGTCTGCTCGACGCCACCGCCGGCCGGCTGCGGCAACTAGTTTCGCGCAGGAGCAGTGAGCGCTGTGGGCTGTTAGGAATGGGGTTGCGTGGCCGGTGCGACCGCGTGCGGGTGTCGTGCTCGGAGCAGTCATCAGGACAAGTAGAAAGACGGAAAATACTTTATACAGAGTATTTACATGTTGACGGTCTTCGTGAACAGGCTGAACAGGCCCGGCGCTCCTCGATGCGCCGGATTAAATGTGGTGGTTGGGGTCCACCCCCATATCCTCCTCTCCACGCGGTGGTCAGGAGTCCGCAAATCCTGCACCACCTGCTGGTGCACAATAGTGACCACGTCTGCGCCTCCAAGGGTCAGTAACTGGTCGATGAGAAAGGACCACGAGACTGGGGAAAGACCGCTCTGGTGACCCTGTTGGGGAGACGGTGGCTTGTCGACAGCGCCGGTCCCAACAGGGTGGGGTAAGACCGGCCCGGCGAAATCAGCAAGGCGTCGGCAAGGGTGCGGTCCAACACCAACGTGCGCGGGGCTTTATTGTTCCTCCCGCTCTGGTATGTGGACTTGCAGTCGCGTAGAACGACGACCGGAGTCGGTGTTCGGGGCTGGCAAGGGCGTGGCAAGGGCGTGGCACAACAACTCCCCCGCCACCAAACAATGCATCAGGAGGACGTGCGGCTCCACGCGGCTCGGCTGAATTGATGCGGCTGGACACCAGGCTCGTCCATGGGTCTCGAGGCGAAGCTCTCAGGAACATAGCTGTCTCTCCAGGCATTCCACACGAACACGACGCTTTCACGGACTCATGGTTCCTGTGGATGAGACGAACTCGACAGGACAACCATTGTCAAACCACACCTAACGCTGCAAGTGCCCTCTGCACACCCCTCGGAATGCCAGACCAGAATGAAACAAAACATACCTGACGACTAGCGTTCCCCCCCTTAAATAAAACGAGGAGAAGTGCGTATCTCATGGTGACAAGCCCAAGAACAGACCTCAATTTCTGGTGTTGATAAAACAACAACTTCGAGAGAATATAAGAATTGTAATTGTACTATAGCTACTTAGGCAGAAAAAGTAAACAATCAAGGAAGCCAACGGAAGCTTAAAGGCTTCGCTAAATCCTCTTTTAGCGCTCTCTTTAACTAGTAACACAGTAACACAACAGTTCTGCTAACTCTGAAATAAAAGTGAAACTAAAGATTACGCGCTCGACATAAAACAACGTTGAACTACCTTTCATCCCAAATGCCCACGCTAACTAGTACAAAAACAAAAACTCAACCTTCAGCTAGCTTAGTTGAAATACTTAACAACCACAACGCCAGGAGGTTATTCTCTAAAATCGCGACACTACATACCTCAAAATTACTGACGCTACAGCAAACACAAAAATGACAGTTCTCGACACACTTGGACGTAGAAGTCATACACATGGCAAAAGAACTCAATAAAGTGTCATCGTGACAAATGAACTGTCCAGTAATACATCAAAGTATCCTCCATTACAAACTCGCGACGCAACATCAGCAGATGAAGTAATCTCAAGACTTCAAAACTGAATACGCGGTCAATCAATTACAAAACAAAGGTTACCGCGGGGTTTCCACAAACATGCCCTTTCAAACGAACTCTGGGGAGTCGCGCATTCCACGGCTTTCGTGAATTGCGATCCCGACAAAAGAAGGAGTGGTTAACCCGCCTGACAGAGCAATTGGTCGCGCACTCCGATTGTTGACCTCCACTACGCGAGAAGGCGGCCCGTGAACGGTTCCTTATGCTCACTGATCCCCTCCTCGTCAAACAACCACCCTTCCTCCACGGAGGGTGACGACCTTTGCTCGTTCTCATAACTTCGCGAGTCTTCGCGGCATTCCTGCATCCTTTGTGCAGTGAAACAGATGAGACGAAGCGGCCACTTCGCGATCTAGATTTCTCTGAAACGTATCCCTAACCTCAACGTTCGGTAAAGCGCCAATTCTCAGATCAAGTGATCATACGATCCATAAACACTCACTGAATATAACAACGTAAAGGGAATAAACATAGCGTACTAACAGGCCCGTGTGGTTAATGCAACCACCTCACATGAGACCTTCTGATGAGCCAGAATCTAAAGTTTGGCCCTCCTCAACGACAACGCACTGGGCACTGCTGTGCACCTTAGCTCTACGCTACTCACATTCATAGAGCGCTGAAACATTAACTCACCACTAACCGTACACCATATCCCTCGAAACTGAGGTCATCTAAACTCGTGTCTGAACCTAAATGTTCACGAAGAACACCATGCAATGAAAATAACTTGATGCCATACACATCAGGAGCACCTGACAAAATCGGCGTTGGTTTCGTGCCAAATACCCTGCACCAAACGCTTCTTAAACTTGAGCATGTCGAAAACTACTTTGGCTTTACGCCAAAACCTTCCGCAACAATGCTCATTCACTCCCGTAAGACGGTGAACTACTTCGCGCTAAACATGAAAGGTACTAAAACAAACAAACTTCGGTTCCGCTCAAGAAACGCTACTACTCTTTCAACATTGGCGGTAGCACAAATCTTCACTCGCGACTGACGTGCTCTTATTTCAAAGAAAACTCTTTTTTACGCAGTCAGTTCACTCTGAGGCAACCACTGCTTCCGTACAATCCTTAACGGCTTAATAACAAAACACAACTCGTACAACGCTTCAAAAAATCAAAAGTGGAAATCTACTTAGCTGAACTAACTCGTCGTGGAGATAGCAAAGGAACATTACTTGAAAACAAAAATAAACAAACAAACAAAATTCTTTCAAGAAATTCCTGTCTCGTTCTCCAAAAGCTTACAGCTGTCTCACTCTCTTCAATCTTACTCGCGGCGGTCGTGGTCTTGGCGGATTTTGACGACTCCCGGGACCACAACGTGCACGTGCTACCAGCTGAACTACGCCGTCTCGCTTCATTCGGGATTTCGGCCGGTTCCTGTCAGTGTGGCGGAGGGGAACCCAGGAACGCGGGGGGAAAGAATGACCATGCCAATTTGTGCTTGCTCCCGCGCGGTGCTTTGCTACTGTGGCCTTTCTTCTAGGACCACTCCGACACTCTTGTTTACGCAAAGTTGTACATCTCAACCGCGCATTCTGTCGCGGGGGTGAGCGTCGTCGTCCCCTACTTCGCGCCTTTCGCCGCTTGCGCCTCACTCTACGCCACAAAGGACGTTTCGCTGAACTGGCCGATGACCTACCCCTTTTCTCGCGCCGCGGTGTGCCCCCTGTCTCGGGCCTTTGCTGTGCCCCACGTGCTAGCTTCTTTATTTTGCGGCGACGTTTGCGGCGGACCTGTCTCTCGCTGCTCGCAACTTTGCTTCGGGTTGCGTCATCGGCGGTTTCAGAGCTCAAGGCTTCCTTCGATTCCTCAGCTCTGTTGCCCTGTCGGGCCGATTCACCTGCGCTGACCTGGCTAGAATCTAAAGCTGGGCCCTCCTCGACGACAGAGCTGAATTCCTGACACTTTGCGGCCTCGCTAGGTCTAGGACGCGCCCCGTCTGTCTCAACTCCCGGAAGGTCATTCTCGTGTTGGGGCGCCAGGACAGTCTCCAGCTCCTCGATGACCCTATTAGGGCGGCTGGAACCAGCCTCGGTCCCACCCGGAACGTCCTCCGGAATTCTTTCCGCTTCTGGACCAGCCACGGCCTCGTTCTCTACTTCCTCTTCCCTCGCACAATCGGAGAAATGCGAACTTGTCTCAGGCGCGATTTCCCTATCCGCGACCTGCCTCTGTTCTTCCTCCGCAGAAGGATCTGTGCGCATGCCGCACTCGTAGAGATGCGTACCTTGGCTTTGTGGTACCTCACAAAAGGCACTTTTCTCAGTGACCTTAAGCTGCTCCGAACTCGCCACTTCTTCGCACTTCTCGTGCGCTACATTTTCAGACGGCTGAATATTGCGCCGCATTGCCTCATCCATCGTACTCGAATGTACGGAACTCTCTCTTTTACATCGCTTTCGACGCGATCTCTTGCCCTCGGGACGGCTCGCAATGCTAGGGGCCTCACTCGTACTCTCAGGTACGGAATTCTCTACTTGTGGAGTCCAAGCTCCAAACGGCTGAACTAAGCTATCCTCGCGGTCATCGCCAGTTGGTACCTGTGACTGGACGACATCTGTGACGCTTTCTAAGCTAGTCAGCTTGCTCTGAGAAGTGTCCTCAATTAGCGATTCTCTATCACTGTCATACATGGACCCTTCTCCTTGGCCTTCGCAGTCGGCCGAACCAACACTGTCAAAGTTGCTGAACAACGTATCATGACCCTTAGCAACTTCATTAAGTTGCTGCAAGCTCTCTGACATGGGGGCTAAAACTGAGCCTTCCCCGCGTCTGTACTCCGCGTGCCGGTTAGTAATCTTCCCTCTTCCCCCATGCGAGCGCTGATCCGATTCCTTAGCCTCGAGCGTATGCCTAAAAGACAAGCTATATTTGCGCAATAGCGCCCCTTTGACCTTGTCATACGCTTCAGCGTCCTGTCTACTGAGTCTAGCTACTACATCGGCGGCCTCGCAGGGCAGAAGTGTTAGCAATTCCTGTGGCCAACTTTCGAGGGAGAATCCCGCCTTTTCGCACGTTCGCTCAAAATTGACAAGAAAAAGTGCGATGTCCCTGCCAACTTCGAACGGCTGCAAAAGGTCTGCCATCTTTACCGGCTCCCTTACAGCGGAAACACGCCTTGCTGCTGATAGCCTAAGTTCCATCTCCCTTAGCTCCAGCTCACGTTGCCTCTCGGCAGCTTTCTTTTCTTTCTTTTCTCTTTCGTGTTCATCACTTTTCTCCTGAAATGCGATTTTCCTAGCTCGAATATCCTCATGAGCTTCCTGGGCCTCCTCGACAGTCACCTTCTCTGCCTCCATAACCGGGAGGATCTGTCGTTTACGCTTAGCGGAGCCAACCCGAATCCCTAACTCTTCGCAAATTTCAAGGAGGTCCTGCACCTTGAACTTGTCCATCGTGACACTGCACTCCGCCTCGTTTACCCTCTCCTTTAACTTAGTGGTCAAACCATCCAGTTCTTGGCTGACCAAACAAAGTTACCACATCAAAACCTACTATCAAAGAGCGTTAGCTAGGTCTGGCAATACGAGAGGTAAACTTCAGGCACTCACCACACCAGGGTAGCTGACGCTGGCCGATCCCACCGCTGCCACCACTGTTAGGAATGGGGTTGCGTGGCCGGTGCGACCGCGTGCGGGTGTCGTGCTCGGAGCAGTCATCAGGACAAGTTGGAAGACGGAAAATACTTTATACAGAGTATTTACATGTTGACGGCCTTCGTGATCAGGCTGAACAGGCCCGGCGCTCCTCGATGCGCCGGATTAAATGTGGTGGTTGGGGTCCACCCCCATATCCTCCTATCCACGCGGTGGTCAGGAGTCCGCCAATCCTGCACCACCTGCTGGTGCACAATAGTGACCACGTCTGCGCCTCCAAGGGTCAGTACCTGGTCGATGAGAAAGGACCACGAGACTGGGGAAAGACCGCTCTGGTGACCCTGTTGGGGAGACGGTGGCTTGTCGACAGCGCCGGTCCCAACAGGGTGGGGTAAGACCGGCCCGGCGAAATCAGCAAGGCGTCGGCAAGGGTGCGGTCCAACACCAACGTGCGCGGGGCTTTATTGTTCCTCCCGCTCTGGTATGTGGACTTGCAGTCGCGTAGAACGACGACCGGAGTCGGTGTTCGGGGCTGGCAAGGGCGTGGCAAGGGCGTGGCACAACAGGGCGGCGCTCGTTTGTCGTCTGCTACAGTTGCAGCCGCGCTTTCGATCGCCGCGAAGCCAGCCTTCCCCGCGCTTTGAAATTTGTCCGCGGGCTGCATGGCCACGCTCAGATGGAAAGCTGTGGCAAAGCTGAAAGGGGATTAGATTATGTAAAATACTACCTCATTGATATTTTGTTGGTTCTTTTAAAGAAGCATTACTTCTTTACGGACGTCTCTTTCTGGCACAGCGTGCGTGACGCTGGGCAAACTTAAAGCGCTTGTTCTTGTTGGCTGCCTGTAGGAGGACCTTCTGTGCCGTTCGGCTTTTCAGACCTGCCTGATACAGGCGGCGCTTCACAGTGCTCTTCGAAACGTTCAGTACAAGGTTCACCTTAATCTCTTGAGAAGAAGAACTAGGGTTTCCGCCACAGCAGCTACGATGGCAAGGTCTTCCTCATGGCTCGTGGCTCGACGCCGTGGCTTCCGAGGAGCGTCCTTTATCCGTCGGTCGACCTTGTACGCTTGAACAATGCGGTTCACTGTTTTAAGTGGCCTGTGCGTTAATTTTGCAATAGTGCGTTGACTGTAATTTCGTAGCCACAGTTCAACAATACGCTGCCTCTCATCGTGTGGCACTCGAACCATCATGGAATCGCAGCAATCGACGCCCACAAGAAAGCTTTCTCGAAGCGGGCAATTCTTTATCTAACGAGCAGGCGAACGAAAGACGGCAATCTGGCTGATGTGTCAGGTGACATTTATCTGATTATGATCATTCCCGTGATTTTCCTTCCAGATAGAAAGAAAGCGACTATTTTCAAGATTTTGCGACTTCGGCCGCGCTTCGTGACGAGCTCAAGCATGGCCGCAACTGTAGCAGACGACAAACGAGCGCCGCCCACAGCGGTCACTGCTCCTGCGCGAAACTAGTTGCCGCAGCCGGCCGGCGGTGGCGCCGAGCAGACGAAACGCGCTCCGGTGTTCCCTTTAACAGTGAACCCCTCTGTACATTATATACACACAAGAGTTATTAGATGTGAAGCATCTTATGGCGAAGCTTAATCCGGTGGTGGTGGTGTGCCGCGTGCCCACCCTTACTGCGCATGCGCAAACCCTTTAAAAAAATAAAAAACCTCCTCTCCCCCTCTCTCTCCTCTAGGCATCCCTCCCCGCGGCAACCACACCCTCACTGCGCATGCGCCTCCCCTCCTGTCTCCCCTCTTACACTCCCCCCCATCTCTCCTCTAGGCATCCCTGCCCGCGGCGTCTACACTCCCACTGCGCATGCGCGTCCCCCCCCCTTATCTCCTCTCCTACGCTCCACCCTCTCTCCTCTACGCATCCCTGCCCACGGCGTTCACACCCCCCACTGCGCATGCGCGTCTTCCCCCTCTCCTACGCTCCCCCCTCTCTCGCCTCGCGACGCCGACGCAGGCAGCGTCTGCTAGCGAGTTTCTTGGTTGAAAAAAACCGACTGCTCGCGCTGCACAACCGTTCACTGGCCACCCCGTATATATGGCAATGGATCTTGACCTGCGATTCGAAGGCAGCACTTCAGAGCTTGCAGTTTGCGATGCGGAAGAGGACTCATGAGCAACTGGTGCATGAAACAAGAATTTGTCACCATCAAGCCCAAGCAAGAGGACATGACATTATATATCAGTGGCTACCCGGACATATCGGTATTACATGGAATCAGTTAGCCGATGATGCAGCCCGCTCAGCCCATGAAGGAACCAGTGTGGTTCCCATCCCTCTATCAAGAACTGATGCGGCAAGACAACTTTCTTTGCTGGCTCGGAATCTTACCCACATGTTTTGGTCGTCTACCAGCTTCCAAAGGTGCCACCTATATAAACTGGATCCTTCACTCAAGCTACAGCTTCCATCCCAACTCTGCCGCTCCGAGGCGACACTGTTATGCCGCCTTTGGTTGGGTGTTGCATTTACAAAGGCGTACTCGTTTCGCATCGGTATGGCGGACACCTCTACATGCGACTCCTGCGGAACTGAAGAGACCATCGAACACGTCCTGTGCAGCTGCACTCGCTATGATGCCCAGCGATGCCCGCTCCGGATGGCTTTGAACCAACTGGACTATAGACCATTTTCTTTACAGAAGATTCTAGGACCTTGGACGTGCGCTTCGATAGCGCAGAAAGCAACAAAAGCGCTTCTGAAGTACCTGGACTCAACAAATCTGAGCGACCGCCTGTAGACTGGACGTACTCCCCCAAGTGTGCTCGTGATTCTGTGTATCTCTCCTTCCTTCTCTTCTTCTGTCACTCTTTTCCTCCCTTTATCCCTTCCTCCAGTGCAGGGTGGCAAACCGGACGTGCGTCTGGTTAACCTCCTTGCCTTTCCTTGCATATCTCTCTCTCTCTCTTGACCTCCAAGGTGGTGCCGGTGGGAGATTTCTCCTGTGCGTTGTTGAACAATAAAAATTCGCAGCGTGCGCGTTAACTAAAAGCGGAGTGCGGGTCTCTGTGTCCAGTCGGAGTATTCTGTCTCTCATTGCCCATTAGCAGCGATTGGCATGTTCCAGTAGGAAACACTGCTCCATCACTGCCTGCTTTGCGCCTCCCCAGTTTTCTCTCCTGCGCAACGCTGCGATGAGCGCCAGCGTCAACGCCGCCGCAAGTGTAAGCGTTAGCGCCCGCTGCTTCACATCTACACATGGTTCCTTTTAGCGGGAGATGGTGTAATTTTTCTTTTGCAAAGTACAAGGGCGTCCCCCTGATAAGCTCGGGACACGGAGGCTCGGGCACTCGATTCCCTTTAGAGATGACGCAAGGCTACTCAACCTAATTTCGCTAAACCACCGTTATCGCTCAACATAATTTGTTAGTTCCTGCGCTATTTATCATTCAAGACATTGAGCAACATTCATATATCCGTGCACTGACATAACATTTTATCCTCCGCGTATAACCTGTAAGGAAATTTTTGAAGCGCGCATAAACCAATTAAAGAATTTAAGAGGAGAACGCGTTAGCGCAATCGAGCTTCGTTCACTTCACCTTCACAGTCGCTAGCCTCGCTTAATTCCTCGGCGGACACATCCACCCTGCCGCAAGGAAAGGTACGTCTGTGCTCGTAACATATATATTGTTTCAAACCGTCCTACAGTGCCTTTTGTAAGTACAGCATGCAAAATGCTCGCTAGGACATAATTCTTTTTTCTTCGATCCGGAAGGCTAGAAGCGCAAATGCGTAGCTGCACTCTTTGTTGATGGTGTTGCTGATAATAAGAAAGAGAGAGAGAGAAAACTTTATTTAAAAAGTCAGTCAGTAACGTCAGGCATGGCCCGTCGCCTCCAGCCGTCTGCCGGTTTGATTACTTATTCCTGTGCACTTGGGAATCGGTCGGTTGTCACAGCAGCCACTCACTGTGCAATTCAAATGTACGACGCTGGTGCGATTCTACACTTCTGCCACGCAATATTACACGTGTGAAGGGGGGATCCTCGAACTACAAGACATTATTATAGTGCTTTTTTATCGAAACAGTGTAGAACACCTGTTTTCCGTGCGAAGTCTTGGATTAGATTTCCTCTCGAGCCGAATATTCATATTGTCTATTTATTTGCATCTATCTCAAATTCTGGCCCCCGGAAGACGTTTATTTTCGCTAACAATACTTAGCCAACAATGAAATCACGCGCTGTTCGAAAACGTGGGCTTGGTGTAATATCAATAGTAACATGCCTCGTTTACGTTAGTGACGCCCTTTATAAGACAACTACTCACTGTTTGTCGTTTATATAATAATAATAATAATAATAATAATAATAATAATAATAATAATAATAATAATAATAATAATAATAATAATAATAATAGAGTGAAGAACAACGAACGTTATAGTGGGTCATCATCTCCTCCGACATCGCAGGTCTGTCTGTATACCGCGCATTGCTCGATGGCGCTTCTCGTTCGCCCGCAAGATCCGTTGATTTGAGTCGTTGGTCAAGCTACCGGCCGATCCCTACGGCAGAGTTCAATAAACTTTTTTTTTTATATATATCTGACAAAATATGGGAAGGTAGGCTACGTTGGAGCAGGCTATCCCAACATCATGACAGTAATGTACAAGATAAACATAAAAATACGAAAAATTAAGAATAAAAGAAGAAAAAAAAATAATCAGAGTCACTTGGTACATATATACACTATAGGGCTTATAACGAATGAATGAGCACAGTATATATGGGCGTAGTCCAGTTCATATATCGTGATCACATCGCGGATAGAGTCCGAACAAATAGTGGCAAGTTATAATAAGAACTAAAGCCAGTTAATTAAATTTGTGTCCATTAAAAAATCACGGAGGGCGCTCACTGCGCGCCTTAGATTATCGGGATGTGGCCATGGTCCAAGTACTTTTCCAATCGTAAATGGTCGTCTTTCGAGGCGGTTCAATCGATCACTCAGTTGAGCGCGTTGTTCGTCAATTCGCGGACATTCAATAATGATATGCTCCTCTGACGCATCGAGATGATCACAGTGGTCGCAGTGCGGGGACGTTCTTGTTTTTATGCGGCATAAGAAGTGAGGTGTGTATGCAACACCTGATCGTAGACGGTGCAGTAGTGTGTCAAATGGTCTATCAATCTTTTGATTAGGTGTAAATCGGAGAGACGGATCTATTTGATATAAGAGTGAAGACTTTGTATTTTCGTCAAATCAAGCGTTTTTGCACAATTTGTGGCGCAGTTCGGAAAGAACCTTCTTGCTTTCTGAGAAATAAACGGGCACTGGTGTCAAGTGAACTTTTTTGTGTGCTGCAGTGGCTAATTTGTCAGCATTTTCGTTTCCCATCACTCCTACGTGACTTGGAAGCCACTGAAAACATATCTCATGGCCGTCCAGATAACCGATGGTAATTGTTTTTAAGATTTCATATATTATGCTATCATCTATATGAAAATAAAAATCCTTAATCATTTGTAGCGCTCCTTTGGAGTCAGAATATATTACCCAGTTTTGCCTTTGCTGGCTTTCAACAATGAATTTTGAGGCTTGTAATATTGCAACAAGCTCCGCTGCTGTAGACGATGTCTTTCGAGAAAGTCGGAAATCTCTTTCTATTTTATATACGGGTATATGAAAAGCCGCAGACGAGCTTTCATCCATTGTAGATCCATCCGTGAAAACAAATGTGAAACAATAAACTCTTCAACAACAACAACAACAGTAACACAATACTCATATGAGAATAATATATTTGTTGTTATTATTATTATTATTATTAGTAGTAGTAGTAGTATTAATGTTATTATTATTATTATTATTATTATTATTATTATTATTATTATTATTATTATTATTATTATTATTATTATTATTATTATTATGTGAGGCACAAATTTTCTTTGAAAAAATTGAGTAGTTGTCTTATCAGAGGCGTCCCTAATGTGAACGAGGCATGCTATAGTATACTGATATTACACCAACCCCGCGTTTTTGGAGCAGCGCGTGATTTCATTGGTGGTTAAGTATTCCACAAAAAGTTATCTGTAGCGAAAAATCCGGTGCCGACGCTGGTGTCGGCGTCTTCGTTGTGAGTGAAAAAAAAGCATTGCCCGTGGGCGAAAGGTCGAGGTAGCTGCAAATAAATGAACAATATTAATAGCTCGCGCGTGAATTGAACCCAGTACTTATGCACGGAAAACAGGTGTTCTACAACACAGCCACGCCGGTGCTTGAAACTGTTCGAAAAAAAAAAAGAAACTATGATAATGTCATGTAGTGTGAGAAGGCCCCTTAACGTGTGTTGTGTTGCGTCCCAGAAGCGTAGAATGGCACTAGCGTCAAACATTTAATTGCACCAATGAGTGGTTGATTTAAAAACTCGCCAATAAGCGCGTCAAGCAAGTAATAAATAGGTCCTACCGAGGGACCTTTTAAGAAACATCACCATGTAAAAATATTACCACGCTGTTCTTGAGCAATACGTGCAAAGAAACAATTACACTATAGTAGCGGTAAGGAAACCAGACGAGAGCTATCTTCAAACTCGCTTGTACGCGTTCTTCGTTCTAAATAAAACTGGCCAAAATAATCGGGTCTCTAACCAAGACCTGATGCCGTTGTGCAGACCGCATAGCCAGTGAAACAAAGAGGTGTGCTTTGCGGTTATGTACGTACATCCAAATATCATCGGGGGTTTTACGTCACAAAACCACGATATGATTATGAAGGACGCCATCGTGGAGGGCTCCGGAAATTTCGAACATGTGGTGTTCTTTAACGTGCTCTGAGATCGCACAGTATACGCGCTTCCTCCATTTCGCCTCCATCGAAATGTGACCTCTGCGGACTGGGTCGAACACGCGGCTTTCGGGTCAGAACCCGAGCACTGTAACCGCTACATCACCACAGCGGACGGTCGCATATGTGAATATAATTGGTTTCATTACGCTTTCACGAACAGTCAGCAAAGAGGGGAAGACGAGCTGTATAGCATGTCATGTACAATGAAATACATTTCGGACGTCTTTTATTATGTGCTCTAGAAACGTTAAGAGCGTTGTTTAAATTAAGGCGTCTTTCTTAAAATGCTTAAATTTGGAAAATAATTCAGCAATTTCGTCCCTGTAATGAATTTAGGCCTTTATTTCTGCTACGTTTTGAGCTCTTAAAAAAGATTATCACTGGCAGCGAATACGGCACGGCACGTTGCCTTCACTCTATAGCGCGAAAAAATTCACTTGTTAAGTGACGCCAACAAATATTAGCTACGTGAAGCCTGTCTCTACATATTCTCAAAGCGTCATCGCCATCTCATAGGCTGATATTATTTTCTCGAAATTAGCTTTCACAGATTACAAAAACGGCCGCGACAAAAGGACGTCTTAACTTTCTTCAAGAAACCAGTGGGGCCGACAACTATACAACCGCACGAAATATATTGAAAAGGACGAGAGGAAGGGCAGCACGCCCTTTCGAAATACGAGTTTGTCAAGCGCAGCCAAGTGACTTGTGCGCGCGGATTCACTAAAAAAAAAAAAATACTTGATTCACGATCGAGCAACCAACCGACCGCTCGTCGTACACGACTTGCGCTTATCAGTCAGCGATCACGGTTCGCTCTCGGTGGCGATAGTCGACATCGAGCTGCTTCGTTTTTTTTTTTTTTTTTTTTTTATGTATGGCCACTTTGTCTGCCGCGCGCCATGCGTTATCGCGCCAGTTTTGAAAGTTGCAGGTCTGTACGCCACGTGGTGTGAAAAACGGTGAACTAAAAGCGATGTCCCGAAATGCTGGGTATGCCTATAAAATATACGGATAAATCACCGCCACCGTAGCTCAGTGGTAGACCATCGGACGCGTTATTCGAAGGTAGCCGGTTCGGTCCCTGCCGGTGGCAAGTAATCTTTCAGTCCTGTAATTTTAGTCCACTTTTATTTCATATTTACATTACAATTACTTTTAATAACATCCCCTATACTTTCCTGACGTTTCGGGATCCGTAGGAAACTTCATTTTATTATTTTTTTTTCAACAATGTCGTTACCTCACCAGACGGTCTTCCGTCGAACTCTCGACTACGGCCTTACAGGTATGTAGCGGGTACTACGCTTCTTCGCAGAATGACGAATAACGGCATAGTAGATGCTACCCTACTTCATGCAAGTTATGATGATTTATGGCGTGGTGGGTACCTAGCATGTGCAGTTGTGCAATTGCCCCAAGAGAGTCTACAACGGGCTCTAGAAAGACCGGTCTTCCAGCTTTGAACAATTGCCAGGTATTCAGAGCCATAGGCACCAATGGCGTGAATAACGGCGTCGTCGTGCGACGATTGGTGCAGCTGTAGTGCCATGCGCTCTTATTATTTTTTTTATTATTTTAGTGTGATTGGGTTTACACCATAACAACTGATATCACCGCTCGGCGCAAGCCGTGTCTCAATTTTTCGGAATCTTCTAGATTTTCCCAGATTGTTCTATCAATATTACGCGCAAATCCTGCCGCGGCGGCCGCATTTCGATCGAGGTGAAATGCTACAGGCGCACGTACTTATTTAGGTGCCCCTTAAAGAACACCAGATGGTCCAAATTTCCGGAGCCTTCCATTACTGCGTCCCTCATAATCACATCGTGGTGTTGGGTGGTAAAAACCCCAGTAGTATTATTAAAATCACGTGCAGTACAAGATTACTCTAGTTCATAGTTCATTTAGGAGCTTACGCGAGCAGCAGAAATAACGCTGGAAGGTGCGATCCCTGGGGTGCTATGCAGGATGGCCCGAGCTTCTCGGGCACACGAATTTGCTCCGAGCTCCCACTGCGGCGGTCATGGCACAAAGACAGAGCGGAGCGCGTGATAGCAGCATTGACAAAAACGGCTACATGAACGAGCGTGGCGTCAAAAACGCATGTGAGGCATCTGCGGCGGTAATCAAATAAACACCGCGTGCGATCACGTCAGCGCCGCCACTCAGTCCACATTTCAACAGTGCAGCGACGTCAGCGTGATTGTCGCGCTATCTTTTGCCAAGTCAGCATTGCGCCTCCCACAGGCGTGTTCGTGGGCGTTCTTCCACTTTCGGGCACGTTCTTTCGTTCCACCCGCAGCGTGGAAATTTCCACTCTCGAAGGCAACAAGGGTGCACACGCTGCACTATCGTGCAGCTCGTTTCGCTTCTATCAAATATTGCGGATAAATATACGGACAGGTTGTCACCAGGGGCGCTCGCATCATGGCGGCAACGCGGCTGTGAGTGGTACGTCGTGAGCGCGGTGAAATTGAATGCGAGACATCGCAGGCACGAGATGATATAACTTTTATTTCTTCGTGCGTGTGTGCACAGTCTGCGCGATAAAGCTGATAGATGTATCATGCCGCTCGCTGGCGTTGCGGCGTGAGCACTGCTCCTTGGCAAGCGCAAACGCGGTGGGTGGACCCGATCTTCGCCGCGGGCGTCTGTCAATCAAACTGATTGACGCGTGAACTCGGGTATAAACTCGTTGATTCTGAGAAGGCCCCAGTTCAACTCGTGACTGTCATGGTGCCCGTGTGACTGTCAAAGGTTCCATGCGGTGGACGCTAAGCAGCAGCTTCTTTGCATATAAAATAATTTGGTCAGCCTTTACTACTTGTGCAAGGCTGGAGCCATAGAGGAGCTTGTGATCACCTAGCTTCTTCCAGCGTTTTAAGTCGGTCGTCTACTCAGTCTGGTCGGTATACGCTTCGAAGTAAAGAACGCATCAGCTCCGTCTTAATTTTCATTATACTAATTAGGCAGGACTTAATTAACGTAATATTGAACAGTGTTGTCTTGATTGGTAAGGTTTTAATTAAAACGACAATAATTACCTCGGGTGCAATTAACCCTCTATTGCATGGCGTCCCATATTTGGCACATACCGATTAACATTTTTTATAGCGGGCACAAGAGGACCAGTGGAGAATGTGACACAGTTAGAGTAATCCTTAGAGTTACGTGCACTAAATATAAAAAAAGCGCTGCCATCCCTAGAGCAGTATGAAATCTAGACATGAAATAGATTTCACGGTGCACGTGCAAGCTCGGATCATGAACAACAGTGACTGCTATATTTTTTCTTGCAACCATTTTCTCGTTGCAGAAGCAAGAAAAAATTATTTTGGCATATCTCGTGGCTTTGAAAATTCATGCTCAATAAGGCTCTTCTCAATTCCGTTTTCCACTACGGTATATAGTCAGAAATCGGTATGTGCCATATTTGGCACAGTATGCATGTGAGTGACGAAATGTGCAATATGATGCCATCTATGTTTTGTTGCACAGTGCAAATACAAACAAAAATAAATCCTCTGAGATGATGCAGCACAGCTTGTTTTTGCCAGATTTCAGTTGTGGCGGTAGGTTTTGATATGCTTCACGAAAATATCGAGGGTCAGCAGCAGTACCTGGCAATTTTTTGTTACATTATTGGCGTGGGTGCACGAAAATATTATGTGAAGTCTAACCAGTGCACGGCGATATTTAGCTTTTACGATTTGTCGACAACTGACGCTCACAACCACAAGTCAGCGGTTGGAAATTCGGGCAGGAAATTACAGCGAGGCGGCACCATGCGAAGAGCCAAACGCGTAAGCGGCCATCTTGCACGTAGATGTCGGCATTCAGATGCACTAACCAAAATGTTCAATTATGCGTGAACACAGGAAGCAATTGCTTTGCTCTATTCCACAAATCAAGCTAAAAAAGACCGCAATCAGTGAGATTTCGTTTTTCAGCCATGGCAGCAAGTTTGCTCGCCCATGTGCATAGTGTGCCATATTTGGCACAAACCTCTATCTTCATTAATACAGTCGCAATAAATCTGAAAATTTTTGTACATGTTATTCTTCATGTAGTTAATGACAAAAAATGATCAAATAATTTTTCAGTTGATTTTTTCATAATTCATGCAATAGAGGGTTAACATGATCTTGATCAGTATGCAGCTAATTAACATAACCCTAATTCGCATGATCTTGATTAGCATCATATTATTAAGGTATAATTAGGATGACTTTACTTAGCGTGCTTATAATTAACGTGGCGTTAATTAGCCTGGTATTAGTTAGCGCGGTCATAGCTTTATGGCTTCATTAGCATGGTCTTAGTAAGGTATGGCTTCATTAGCTCGGTCTTAGCATGTCTTGGCTTAATTAGCTTGGTCATAGCATCTCTTGACTTATTTAGCTAGGTGTACCGCCCAACCACTTAGCTAATCAGCCGGGCGCACGTCTTCGGGCAGCGAGCACACCATGAAGGGATGAAGAGGGCGCGCGCCAGTCGAGCAACGCGCAAGAATGTGCAGGCCGACCATGATGATTGTACACGTGGCCCCGGGTTTAGCTACGGTCGCGATATTCTAAGGTGCTCGGCCGGAACTAATCTCAGAGGCCACCGTGCTAATTATTCTAAAGGATACTTAGTATTTATTTATTTATTTATTTGACATACCTCAAAGGCCCCGTACAGAGGGCTTTACATGAGGGTGTGGGCAAACAGTATAGAGTTAATAAAACAATGATTCAATGGCATTTCTAAATTTATCTGTGTTGGAATGATGAATGACACTTGAGGGAAGATCGTTCCAGTCCCTGGCTGCCTGAGCGAAAAAGGAGTGATGATGGGCTGTGGTGCAAGCAGGAGGTTGGTAGACGGCCTTGTGGTCACTTGTGCGGGCTGAAGTACGATGGGCTGGCTGAATGGGGGAGTTATAATGAAACACATGATACATTTTGTGATACAAGGACAGTCTAGAAATCTTACGGCGTAGGTCTAGGTTAGATAAACCTGCATTACATTTAAGGGTAGTAACACTGGTGTGATATGAGTAATCTGAGTAGATGAATCTAACTGCGCGGTTTTGAACTAGTTCGATGGACTTACTTAGGTTACTTTGTGGTGGGTCCCAAATGGCGGATGCATACTCTAGTTTTGGGCGAATTAGTGTTTTGTAGGCTAGTAATTTGACTGATGGAGGGGCAAGATGCAAGTTACGACGAAAGTAACCAAGAGTTCTGTTAGCATTGTTAGCTATTTTACTTACGTGAATAGACCAGTTTAGATTCTGTGAGATGTTAACACCGAGATATTTAATACAGCTGAGGGAAGAAACTGTAGAGCCATTAATATTATAGTTAGTGGTGGGAAAGTTCTGGCGTCTGTGAAATGAAACAAGTGCAGTTTTATTAGTATTTAAAACCATGAGCCATTTGCGGCACCACTCGCCAAGTTTTAGTAGGTCACGCTGGAGAGTAACTGTATCTGAAACGTTAGTAATGGGTCGGTATATTACACAGTCGTCAGCAAAGAGGCGAATGTTAGATGAAATGTTATCGGGTAAGTCATTGATGTAAATTAAAAAGAGGAGGGGACCTAGAACTGTACCTTGTGGCACACCGGAGATGACGTTAGAAAAAGATGAGGATGTATCGTTAGCTTCTACAAATTGTTGGCGGTTAGTGAGAAAGTCCTGAATCCAATTGTAGACAAGTCGGTTAAGGTTTAATTGAGAGAGTTTTAGTAGTAGGCGGTTGTGGGTAACTTTGTCAAAGGCTTTCTCAAAATCTATAAAAATGGCGTCAACTGGTATGTTAAGGTCAACACTAGCGCTTAAGTCATGGATGAATAGTGCAAGCTGGGTATCGCATGAGAGTCCTTTTTGGAATCCATGTTGGTTAGGGTGAAAAAATTTAACTGAGGTAAGGAAATTAGCAATTTGTGAATGAATTATATGTTCCATTATTTTTGAACAGATGCTGGTTAGGGATATGGGCCGGTAACTAGATGAACCTGGCTTTGGAACCGGAACGATCTTACCCACTTTCCAGTCGTGAGGAACGATGCCGGATGAGAGTGATTGCTGAAAAATATGAGAAAGAATAACACTGGTGATTTCTTTGGTGTTTCTGAGCACCTTAGCATTGATGCCATCGATGCCGCAGGATGATGTAAGTTTTAACGATTCGATGACCTTCCGGATGCCTTGAGGTGAAAATATGACATCTGGCATGGTAGGGTAGTTTAGGGGGGAGACATCAGGGAGGTTATCAATGGGTTCTCTGGTAAAGACGGAAGAGAAGGTAAAGTTTAGTGCTTCAGCTATTTCGTTATTCCCGATAGCTTGCCCAGTATCATCCAATATTGATATGGATTTGCTTTCGTTTTGTGGGTTAATCACTCTCCAAAACTGTTTTGGGTTAGTGCGGAGTAAATTGGGCAAGGTGGTTTCATTAAAGAGCCGTTTCGCTTTATCGACAGCAGAGCAGAATAGTTTCGCTGTGGCCTGGTATTTTTGCCACGCCACAGGATTATTGGTGTTTTTTGCAGAGCGAAATTGTCGCTTCTTTTTGTTTTTGAGCCTCTTGAGTTCAGCACTAAACCAGCGGGAGCTGCTACGTTCACTAATTGTGATTATTGGAATGTAAGTACTGATCAGCTCATGCATTTTTTGGATTTAAACAATAACCAATTTTTTGTGACAGATCTCTTGTTAAAATCTTTAACTAGG
Organism: Rhipicephalus appendiculatus; assembly: GCA_030522465.1. Classification (NCBI taxonomy): domain Eukaryota; kingdom Metazoa; phylum Arthropoda; class Arachnida; order Ixodida; family Ixodidae; genus Rhipicephalus; species Rhipicephalus appendiculatus. The sequence continues at coordinate 21,382 of JALIZH010011573.1, forward strand.
AACTGCCAGAATTTTGTTAGTTCTTTATTGAAGTTATTGTAGTCGCCCTTATCGTATAAGGTGAGCTTTTTGCTTGCTTTCGCGGCCCGGTTTGGTCTACATTGAAAGGAACCATGAATAACCTTATGGTCGCTGATTCCGTCAAGGTGTGAAAGCGAGGTAATTCTCTCAGGATGGGTTGTTAATATGAGATCAAGTATATTGGCTGAATGTTTAGATTGCCTAGTTGTTGCATTAACAATTTGAGTTAAAGCAAACGTTGAACATGTATCGACAAAATTGCTTTCAATGTTCTGTTTCGATGTGACCAGGACAAGGTCAGACCAATCTATGTTCGGAAAATTAAAGTCACCGAATAAGACAACCGTGGCATTAGGAAACTGAGTTTTTAGGGATTCTAGCGCGTCATGGAACATAGGTATAAATGTGCTGTCGGAATCTGGCGGACGATAGCATGCGCCTAAGATTATGTGGGGATGGGCGGCTTTACAGCATACAAACACCATTTCGAGTGAGGTAGGTATATTGATTCGGAAGCAGCTAAGGTCACGGTGAGTAGCGATGAGCACGCCGCCATCACGCCGGTTGTCACGGTCAGTTCGGAAAATACTGAAATCAGGGTAAGAAGGGAATATTTCGACGTTGTTGATAGAAGAGTTTAACCACGTTTCAGTTAGCACTACAACCTTTGAATCTGAAGAGTCAATTAAAATGGCCAAGATATCACGCTTTGGTAATACGCTCCTGATGTTAGTAAAAAGAAACGAAAAATAGTCCTTCGGACCATTAGGGCAACCACTAGCTAACTGCTACGGGGTGCGGAGAACGACCTGTTGCCCAACCGGGTCATACACGTAGGTGTTCTTCCCTGCTACAAGCTTGTTGTGAAGAAGGCTGCTGGGGAAATTTTGTGTTTTTTTGAACTCGACCAGTTTTTTTCTGGCTAGGCGAGTAGCTGGACAGAAATCTTGTGCAACATTAATCTTGGGGTGTTTGTTATCTCTGCTAGAAGTAAGCACTTTTTCTTTATCTTTGAAATGGGTGAACTTTACCAGAAGTGGTCTAGTTTTATTAGGCGAAAAGGTTCCAAGCCTGTGCGCGCGTTCTATATCTTTCGGAGCAATAGTTAACTTGAGGTGCTCACTTGAATACCTGATAATCTTTTCCTCCGATTTTGTCCAACTTTCGTTGGACTCATCATCTATTCCGTAGAACACCAAGTTATTTCGCCTCGCTCTGTCTTCTGCGTCATCTGTGCGTGCAGTTAGCTGATCAATGTGATGCGCGTTTACCTCTGCAAGCTCATGCACACTCTTTACGTCGGCTTTGATCGCCGTCAGGGACTGGCACTCCCCCTTCAATTTTCGTAAGTCTCTCTTTTATGTCTTTAAGCATTTTATCGTTATCAGCCTGTTTTTCTCGAATACTTTTTATTTCGTTCAGTAGTGTTGATTGGCCGCTTTTTAGTTCACGCAAGGCTGCTAACACATCAGAGTGGTCATCGCTGGCAGAGGCACGAGTGGCAGGTCCTGGGTTTAGTTCAACATCGCCAGACAGTATCAAAAGACTCTGAATGATATTCATACAATCGCAAAGAATAGCAAACGCTGCGTGTGGGCCCGGCAGCACAAAAAGACCACGGTAACTTGTGGGTTTAGTGAACAAGGAAAAACGATTTGTTACCTGCGCAATGAATAGCGGTGTGCGGCCAGTTGGTGTCATCGCGACCGTGCTGCCGAACCCACTGAAAGCAGCGATGATGTCACGGTGGTTTATACAGATGCTGTCACGTGGAGAAAAGTTGAGGGTGTGTGGTCCCGGACGAAGCATGCGCAGTAGCGAGGGAGGCCAGACATTAAAAGCTTCAAAACGAATTTAAACAGCCCCTGCCTTTAAAAAATATCATCGTAAACTTTTCTGGCACTTTTATTGCATGGGTGCACTTCTGCACTCAGTGGAACGACAAACAAATGAAAGAAGATGCCTCTGGTTTGAAAACACCGCCCAATTTTGTCGACCGTCCTTGACGTGACGCCGCGTTCCATCGTAACCAATGGAACGCAGCGCGCGCTGATGGGTGGATCTGACCTTTTCTTACTGTTGGCTCGTTCAAAAGGGGGGTGTCGCCAGAGCTCGGAAAGATCCCGAGTTTCGCCAAGCTCGGGCCATCCTGCATAGCGCCCCTGGTGTATAAAAGAAGACCCGTTCCGCCAATTATCAGACTACCGCTGACCAACGACTTTTATTGCTGCTATCAGTGTACTGCACGCTTTGCTTGCACTTTTGGTTATTGGTTTTCTGGGCCCAATTAAGTTAGCGAAATCAAAAGTTTCGTCTCTACGAGAGTGACTGCGCTTTGTTCACATACACCACCACGTGACAGCACAACAGGTTTGAGGCATCTCTAGGGTGCACATACTTTCTCAGTGAAGCAAATTAATTGCACGTTATTGAGTATTTAGATAAGGAAGGCTTTGCGGCAGCAGATACCAAGAAAATGAAAAGTAATTACAGTTTTATGTGCTATACGTATACACAATGCGTCACGAAATGTCGCTACGAGTGCTGTTTTTTGTGTACTACGGTGATTCGGTATTGCATTAACGGTATTTTATCGACAAGGTAAAACTGCACACCCGTATTTGCGCCATCGCGTGAAGGCTTCTTATTCAACTCGTGTGGTCTGATGTTAACCATCTAGCTGGTCGGCAAGCTTAGCAGCGACTCCCATCAACAACACAAGTGACAACCAAGAATGGCTGCCAGAGAAATGTATAATGAGCTGTCTTGTTAAGCCGCTAAAACAAACCTTCATAAGTTATTTCGGAAGTAAACTAATGCACTTTGAGCAAGAAGGGCAGTACTTTTGAGATAGTAACAGACATTTCATTAGAATAAAATGCAATTTTCAAGCAGACCTTTCTGTGCATAGGCGTTCGATACTTCACTATGTTGGTGTATACGAGCAAAGTTTCTAATGTTTCCAACTATCTTAAGATACAATTAGCAAGTATCGCATCGGATACTGTTTAGCGGTAGCATCTGGTATCTGTATCTCCAATACTTCTTGTCTGAGTATCTTGTGTCGTATGGCGATACAATTTCAAAGTATATTTGCCCAGCCCTGGCCATTGATAAATGGTGTATATAAATAGCTCGAAATAACGTTTAGAAGTGCTTCCACTGGGGCTAATTGGTATGGCATGGCGAATTGAAACGATGCGCTGAATATATGAACCGAGACAAATTACACAAGAACACGAAACGGAAGGTCCTTTTCAGTTTCGTGTTCTTGTGTCACTTGTCTGGTTCATCTATGCAGCGCATCGTTTCACTTCGCAATAAATAGCTCGCTGTTATTACGCCGCGGAATGCATGGCGTGTGGTAGGGATGTCTAGTGCAACGCGCTGCGGGGCGAGGTGTCGCTGGATCCAAGCACCCGGACAGGTGCTTCGTAATTTGCTTCTTCCGATCTATTGTTCTTTGTTCTTTTTTTATTTATATATACATTCATATACCGGACATGACGGCGACGGCATTTCTATTTGCAACGTACTTATTTCGCTTAGGTATTTCGTTGATGCACCGGCTGGCTTGCCCTATATATACGCGCTCACACGACAAAGAAACGCAATATACAACGGCCTCAGAGGAATTCACATTGTAAAAACTAAATTTATTACAGAAAGGCTGTTTGAGCGGGCCGTAAAAACTTCGGTGTGTACGAAAAATTTGGCAGATCCCACGTAGCATGGGAATGCGTGTAATGCGAAGCATGGAGAGGGAAGGATACTGTTCTGTAACTTTTTTTTGTTGGGCGAAACGTTACGACATGACGCTAAATATGTGTACAAATGCTGAACGCAAAGACATATGTTTTCCATAACCAGATGTTTGCATTTGCATAACGATGCAACAGCAACATGGGTATTACCAACACCAGAAGCGGTAAGCTGATATGTAGCGCTTGTGCTTGCGAAGGTGGTTACCCCGACTAGTGCTACGTAGACCAACTTTAGTGGATGGCGTTTAAGTATACAACTCACGGTAACCCGATGTGACGCCGGTATCACAGGAGTACGTATGTAATGTTTATAAAATAATATAGCCAGCACTGCAACCACAATTGACGTTTCACCAACACTACGCCTGCATAGGGTCTTTTTCCCAAAGCAGTTTAGAGACCTGGCGTGACTCTGTGGTAGAATACTTATTGCCACGCAGAATGTTTGCGTGCAATGCCTGCTACGACCCTGCTATTTATTCTTTGCATTCAACGGGTCAACGCTGCCAATGTGCACAGTTGCATGGTTCCCACTACATCAGAAGTCAGCATCATTTTTTATTTTTGGGAAGCGTCCACTATGCCATTGTTCGTCATTCTTTTGAAAAGCGTGGAACCCGGTACACACTTGTAAACCATTATGTGCACTTTGTTGATGCTGTGGCTGACGACGATGAAGAATTTTGCCTGAGGTTTTTGTAATGGGTTGGATCATTCAACGACCCACTCGTTACGCAATTTGCATTGTGTGATGCATGTTTCTTACTTTATTGTTCTAAAACGCTTTTTTACATATGTTAACGCATTCCTTACCGGTCATAAAGCCAGCATAGGGTCAGCTTGCAACGGCTTTTCAAGCACCGGCGTAGCTCAGTGGTAGAGTACTGGGCTGCCACACAGAGGGACCCGGGTTTGAATCCCATTCCATCCTACGTATTTTTATTTCGCCAGTTTTTTTCTTATTTCGCTCAATAGTGGTTACGGACACCGGCGGCGGCGGCGGCGTAGAACCACGGCGCGAGAAACAACCTTTGTTGTAAACTCATAACAGCTGCCGCTGTAAAAGAAGGACAGTAAGAGAGAGAATCAAAGATAGATAGAGAAAGAGATAGAGTGCAAAAGAGAAAATTACTGAAATAACGAGAAAGAGAAGAAAAAATACAGAGAAAAATTTAACAAACAGAAATAAACACAGCCAAGAGAAGATATACCCAAAAGCATAGAGAAGGGTAGAACACGTTAGCGTAATCGGGCCCCGCGTGCAACCGACTTCTCAATAGCTAGCCTTGTTTCGTTTCTGGGTGCATGCCTCAACCCTACCGTAAAAAAACGAGTGACTTTCCTTATAATATCGCCGGTTTCAAGCTATCCTACAGTGCCTACTGCAAGTCAGTTGTTGAAAGTGCCCACTACGCCATAATTCTTGCTATTGGAAATCATCGAAAGGCCCACAACGCGTTCGTATGGCAACACGTGAACCTGCACAACTGCTCACGTTGTTGATGCTTTTGCTACTGCTGATTATTAAATATCTCTGAGTGCTACGTAATGAGTGAGCCGTTACCGCACCCACTCGATGCGCAGTTTAGGCGTTTTGACGCCTGGCGCCATTTTACGCTTCCGCCACGCAGTATTGCATGCGTTAAGGAGACCCCCTCCACTGCATGACATTTATAGTGTTTTATTTTTTTTCGGAAGCAGTTCAGAGCAATAGCGTGGCTCTGTCGCAGAACACCTGCTTGCCAAGCAGTGGGCTCAGGTTCCGGTTCTCATTCGAACCGAAGTTTTCTGAGTATTTTATTTGCGCCTTTTCGGATTTTTTTTTTTGTCAAGGACAAGATGATGATTTTTGCTCAAAACGAATGACACCGACGCCGACGCCGGAATATCTGCGAAACAAGATCTTTAACGCTATCGCGTTAAAGTTAATCGGTATTTTGCTTTATATGACTAGTTGTAACGAGTGCTGCGGGTACCCTGCTGAATTATACACACATGCGTATCGTGCGCCTGATTTTGGGCTCTGTTCGCCGTGCATGGCGCCAAAGCCGCAGCGCACAATGCGGATGGTTCTTGTACTTTTCACAGACTACTTCATTGACTTGGAATGCGTGTGCAATCGCGATTTTATAGGGTACTCCCGCATATATATATATATATATATATATATATATATATATATATATATATATATATATATATATATATATATATATATACTTTAAAAAAATGAACATATATACCCTAAAAAGTGGACGGGGAGATGACCGCCACCGTAGCTCAGTGGTAGAGCATCGGACGCGTTATTCGAAGGTCGCAGGTTCGGATCCTGCCGGTGGCAAGTTATCTTTTCCGTCCACTTTCCTTTCTTCACATTTACATTACAACTACTTCTAATAACGTCCCCCTATACTTTCCTTGGCATCATTGTCTCTTAGTTCTTATTAATAATGTGTTTAAGAAAGTAAACGAGCCCTTAAGTTCACACTTCTTTCCTTCGTTTATACATATATATATATATATATATATATATATATATATATATATATATATATATATATATATAGAGAGAGAGAGAGAGAGAGAGAGAGAGAGAGAGAGAGAGACAGTCCGGTGCAGGTACGCGCTGATCCATAGAAGTTTGTTGATATCTAATGTCTCATTTCACGTAGTGTTGGTGGGTATATAGGCGCCCACTATCTGTTTTTCTGTTGATTTCAATATATCTCGCAAAGGGGGGTTGGACAATATCCAGTTGATGCTCTTGAAGTTTACCGAAACTGAAAAACGAAAATTCATTTGTAGTATCTAATAGATGGCCAATTTTCTGCTAATGTCAATATGCTAATTATAATAATGGTCATGGTCTGTACTATGATATAAAAAGTAAGCTTGCCTCACTGGTTACATGAATAATAATAATAATAATATGTGGGGTTTAACGTCCCAAAACCACGATATGATTATGAGAGACGCCGTAGTGGAGGGCTTCCGGAAATTTTGACCATCTGGTGTTCTTTAACGTGCACTGACATCGCACAGTACACGGGCCTCTACCATTTCGCCTCCATCGAAATGCGACCGCCGCGGCCGGGATCGAACCCGCGACCTTCGGGTCAGCAGCCGAGCACCCTAGCCACTGATCCACCGAGGCGGACTGGTTACATGAAGCGTGCTTCTAGCACACGAAAAAAAAATGCCCCCACCTCCCCGAAGGGAATCGTGAGGAAATGCGAATGCATTTCGCGCGCGCTTCACTCCATTTATATGTGGTGGTTGTGGTTCGAAGAAGGAAAAGGCGCCTAATTTCTGCAGCCCGGTCGGGAGCACGGCGCAGCGCTTTTTTTTTGTTTTTTCCTGGGTTTTTTTTTCTGTTTTTTTTATTTTTTTTTTCATTTTTTTGTTCTTTTTTTTTTTCATATGTAGCTCCGCCGAGCTCCCGCGATGCGAGCGCCCTCACACACCAAAGCGCGCTCCTCCTCTTCACTCACTCTCCGCTACTCCGCCCGCACCACCTGCTCCGGGTTGCTAGGGGCGAGGATAAGCGCGCGCGCCCGCAGCTGTTGCTATGGGAGAGGGAGTGAGAGCGGAGAGATAAAAAATTACGCCATCTTCCGCTAAAGGGAACCATGTGTAGATGTGAAGCAGCGGGCGCTAACGCTTACACCGGCGGCGGCGTTGACGCTGGCGCTCATCGCAGCGTTGCGCAGGAGAGAAAAGTGGGGATGCGTAAAGCACGCAGCGGGATGGAGCGGTGTTTCCTACTGGAACATGCCAATCGCTGCTAATGTGCAATGAGAGACAGAAGACTCCGACTGGACACAGAGACTCGCAGTCCGCTTTTAGTTAACGCGCACGCTGCGAATTTTTATTGTTCAACAACGCACAGGAGAAATCTCCCACCGGCACCACCTTGGAGGTCAAGATCCATTGCCATATATACGGGGTGGCCAGTGAACGGTTGTGCAGCGCGAGCAGTCGGTTTTTTCAACCAAGAAACTCGCTAGCAGACGCTGCCTGTGTCAGCGTCGCGAGGCGAGAGAGGGGGGGGCGTAGGAGAGGAGAAAGAGGGGGGGCGCGCATGCGCAGTGGGAGTGTGGACGCTGCGGGCAGAAGTGCCTAGAGAAGAGAGGGGGAGCGTGGAGAGGAGAGAGAGGTGGGACGCGCATGCGCAATGGGAGTGTGGACGCCGCGGGCAGGGATGCCTAGAGGAGAGAGGGGGGAGCGTAGCAGGGGAGAGAGGAGGGGTAGGCGCATGCGCAGTGAGGTGTGGTTGCCGCGGGGAGGGATGCTTAGAGGAGAGAGAGGGAGAGAGGAGGTTTTTTATTTTAAATGCGAAGCATTTCTTAGCGAACTTCGGCGACTTTGAGCGTATCTATCTATCTATCTATCTATCTATCTATCTATCTATCCATCTATTCATCTATCTATCTATCTATCTATCTATCTATCTATCTAGCCGCCTACGACTTTGTGCTCTCC